>CM055122.1:1031319260-1031321760 GCA_029206835.1 Rana muscosa | reverse complement strand
TGCTTCCATGGAATCAAATCTGTAATGAATTCATTTGGGCCGATATTTAAGAATCATACTGTGGTATGTTTCAATAACCCCTGTCTGACAAAAAAAAGTTAGATGCTTTATGTCTTTATCCAATTGACTATCCAAGACAATTGTGGACAATGAATGAAATGCAGGTGTGTTTTTGCTTATCCAGGGAACAGGATGAGAATCCACACTGAGTGGATCGTGTAAGCATTTGTGCTGTACACCGTCAATTTCCCATTCATGAACATTTACTAGGCTTGTGCAATTCGTTTCGTAACGAATCAAAATTCGTCCAAATTTAGCAACTTTCGGACATTCGGAAGCATTCGAATTTCCGAACAGAGCAATTACGAATAAAACCGAATCCGAAATAAATTATACCGCAAAATAGCGAATGCCCGAAGGTCTTTGGCATAATTCGTTATGAAAAAAGTTACGAATGTACGAATCCATTCGAAGCACAATAACACTCACTCTGCTCTCTGCTTCTCCCTCACCATGCTGAACTCCCTCTCAAAATGGTGTACAGGGGCGGAGGTTATAGCCGCATGAAAAAACAAAAGTAAAATACGAGATTTCAAATCCATTCGAAGCACAATAACACTCACTCTGCTCTGCTCTCTGCTTCTCCCTCACCGTGCTGAACCCTCTCAAAATGGTGTACAGGGGCGGAGCCTATAGCCGCATGTAAAAAACGAAAGTAAAATACGAGATTTCGAATCGTTACAAATAACCGCTATGTATTTAGAAAAGTACAAATCCATTCGAAGCACATTAGGCATAATAGGCAGCGTCGTTGTGAGAGAGACACGGAAAATTACGAATCAACGAACCCAAAAAAAGTTACGAAAGTAGGAGTTGTGTCCAGAATCAACGAAAAACAACGTACTCTACCGAAAGTACGAATTATAAAGCAACAAAAAATTCAACGAAAAATGTCGCTTGCAAAAATACGAATGAGTCCGAACACGAAAAATCCCGTCTACCAAAATTACGAATGATTACGAATCAACAGGACCGGAAAGAAACGAACCGAAACGGAACGAATTTTTCCGTTGTGCACAAGTCTAACATTTACTACATGATATAGTAGAGATTGCCAAAGCTCTCTGAAAAGCGTCTTGTCTCCCTCACAACGTCTACTACAAAAATAGAAATGCAGCAAAATGGCTCCAATCCATGGTAAAATTGCGTGGTTTATTTTTTTCTTTGAAATTTGCATCAATTTTCTTCGTAATGCCACATATCAAATTGTTGGTTTATGTTTTTGTATTTTTCGTTTGTCGAAAGTAGTTTACGAATACCAGTGTGCCGATCCGTTCCCACAAATTGAACATCCAATCCATTGTCAATTATGCGATCTAAACATTTGGTAAATCCAAACTTCTCCATCGCAACAGAAGAAGTGGTCTGTGACACCTGCACTAGTTCAAAGTCCACAATTTTCTTTGAACTAAAATCCATGAACGTGTATGTAGAATACTTTGCTGAAAACCCTGGGCTATCACATTGCCCATCCCCTAACAAGAAGACTGGTTTTCCTAACAATTCCTCATTGACATTATAAATCATACTTTGCCAACTATGATCAATTGCTTTAAAAACAAAAGCATTTTGAGATCTGTGGAAAGAAGTTTTTCCAAAAATTTGTATGCCACAGAGATCAAACATTTCTCTTACTTTTGCGTAGCTTCCTCCAGTTAAAGTTATTGCCCCAGAAAGCATAATATTACCAGCTGAATAATGTTTAACTTTGGGCTGGCTTTCCCAAAGTTTTGACCGGTGAAAATCTGTACAGATTGAGTGAACAGAAATCATTGTGCCAATTATGTTTTTCTCAATCTTTCGGATTTTTGAAAAACAGCCAGGTTCAGGGCAAATCATCGCATAAAGTAGTTTATCAAGGCAGCTTTCGAAAACAATAAATTTTTTCTCTTTGACCAAATTCAAGGGATGAGGAAGTGCATCTTCTGTTTCAATTTCCACCTCACTTTCACAAAGACTATGATCGCCTTTTTGGGGTGTATCACAATCTGACTCGTGAAAGCTCGGATCCTCCAGATAAGCCAATTTTCTTTTAGTCCCAACTTCTGGACTTTCAACATACGGGTTGAAGGCTGATTGACTATTTCCTGGTATTAGCGAAGGGGTAGACAAGACAGGTAAAGCGGGCGAAAAAGAGATCACGGATTGAACTTCTTTTGTCTTTTGATTACTTTTTGGTGTTGACACTAGTAGTGGTGTCATTAAAAGATCCTCTTTACTGCAATATGAATGTTCTAAAAAAATAGTATCACTTGTAACCTCAGATTCCACAAATTCAGAATGTCCACGGCCAGTTTGTGTGCTGGCATCGTTATTTGACACTTGTTTACAT
The DNA here is from genome assembly GCA_029206835.1 of Rana muscosa. NCBI lineage: Eukaryota > Metazoa > Chordata > Amphibia > Anura > Ranidae > Rana > Rana muscosa. Next base: position 1,031,319,368 of record CM055122.1, on the reverse strand, counting down.
TGACTACTAACATGACATTGGCAAGTACATGTAGCACTCTCCATGGCTGTCTGAGAGGTTCCAGCCTTCATGTGTTGTGTCATCCATATTTTTTTCAAACGATTAAGC